>VKOC01014714.1:0-39078 GCA_009364415.1 Spea multiplicata
TTTAAGTATTTAAATGTTTCTATTGCATCCCCCTTCTCTTTCCTCCAAGCCGTATATATCAAGATCCTTCAATCTTTCCTGATTTCTTCCTGCAAACCGCTTACCTTTTTATTGTTGCCCTCTCCAATGAGACCTGACCAGAGATCTGTAACGTGACAGAACCACCTCCCTCTTCCGCTATGCAACCCAGCACCCTGCGTGCTATTTGAGCTGATTTATTGCATAGTCCCTCTCTTCTGTTGTCATGGACGGTGCTATCAATGCTATATTCTGCCTTGGGATTTTTTACTTCCCAAGTGCATTAATCTACATTTATCAACATTAAACTGCAACTGCACCACTCTCTCAACCATTCTTCTGACTTAAATCATTTGCCATTTGAGTTGTTCCACCCAAATACCTTACCATTAAGACCTTCTGTAATAATAAAAATATTAAAGTACGGACCCCTGGGGTACCCCACTGGTAAGTCCTTCCTCTGAATATACCCTATTTACTGGCCTATAGTTGACCAAGTTTTCCTGACTACTTTTTTTGTGCAGTGGTACTACAGTTGCCAACTTCTGAAACTACTCCTGTCATTAGGTCTGCCAGTGGTTTTGCCAGGACATGTCGAGGCGCTTGGTAATTTTGGGTGTATCCCGTCAGGTGTCCTAGACTCTGCTGTTTTTACTTTGGAGAGTTCAAGTAGAACTTTTTCCTCAGAACATGGCTTTCTCTCCTTTTCCTTCAACTTCCTCTGTAACAGAACAGAAGTATTTATTTAGGTAATCGGCTAGGTTTTTATCCTCATTTATAAAGTTCCCTTCATTTATCTGATTTATTATTCCTTGTTTCGTGTTTCTGCTTAGCCTTATGTCTGTTCCGTGTTCCTCGTCCTGAGTGCGTTTTATATTTCTTAAAAGCTTCTTCTCATTCAAATTAGTCGATGAAAACCATAAAGGAAAAATAAAAAAATGAGCATTCCACTTTTTGTGTATTTGTACACCATGGCTGGTCACATATACTACAATGCAAAACCAAATAGGAAGCAAACGTGAGGTTCTTGTGTTTACGTGTTAAAGCATCATGCTGGGTCCTGTAGCTCCAGTCTAATGATTGGAAACCAGTGGATTGCATGTTCATGGTGGTGAAAGGCAGATTGTGTTACTGAAGTGTAAACTCTTCCCTCTAGCGTTACTGGAGGCTCGTGGTCTTCCTCCTCACCTCTTCGGCCCACTCGGACCTCGTATGTCTCAGCTGTTCCACAGGACCATCGGTAGTGGCGCAAGTAAGTCTTTCAGATATTTGACATTAATGATTTTGATTTTCGCTGTCGATTTTACATTACTATATAGTAACTCCAGGATTGCTCAGTTCATTTTGTGAAAACATGCGAGTGTGCTTTAAATGTATTAATTGTCACTTCTTCAGGCTCCAAGGCACAGCAGCTGCTTCAGGGTCTCCAGGCCACCGACGAGAGTCAGCAGCTCCAGTCGGTCATTGAGATGTGCCAGCTGCTGGTCATGGGAAACGAGGAGACTTTGGGAGGATTCCCAGTGAAAAGCGTAGTGCCTGCACTGGTGAGCCACGCTTTCTTTACGAGGGGTTCTCCAATTACAAAACATTGGTGTGACTGAAGTGCTACATAATGTATAGATAAAATGCAACAATAATGTACATTAACAAACTGCACAATCTCTTTACAGATAACACTGTTGCAGATGGAGCACAATTTTGACATTGTAAGTGCCAATTCTCCTGAACCTCCTGTTTGTTTAGTATGATTGCACCAGGGACTCCTAATGACATAAAGCTAAGCTTGTGTGATTTGCACAATTAGGTTTTCATGGTGGCTTTTACAGATTGAATTTATTTCACTAACATGAAATGGCTCTTGTATGTTAGGATGTGAGATTTGCCTAAACTCTGTATCCCTGCATCTGAGTAAAACTCGCCACACGCTGGATCTGTTGCTTTGCCTTGAACCTGGTATATTTGATTATTGGTATTTCTCGAGTGGATGTTGAGAAGGTCTTTCTGATCCAGTGTTTGCTGTTCTGTACAGATGAACCATGCATGTCGAGCCTTAACGTACATGATGGAAGCACTTCCTCGCTCCTCTGCTGTGGTTGTAGATGCCATACCTGTCTTTCTAGAGAAGGTAAGTAGTAGTTCTGGGGCAGCATCTGGTGGGATGTGGAGGCAAAGTTTGTTGACATGTTTGTATGTTTTCCTCCAGCTGCAGGTCATTCAATGCATTGATGTGGCTGAACAGGCTCTCACTGCTCTTGAAATGCTGTCTCGTCGGCACAGCAAAGCCATTCTGCAGGCTGTAAGTCTTGGTGTTTTACGTCATATACAATGGGCCTGATGATCTTAACTTCAGGGAATTGGTCTAATACTCAAACCGGATAATCCATGTATTGGTGGGGCAGGACAATGTGTATTCTATTTGGGTAGCCCGTATAACATACGATTCACATGCTTTCACAGGGAGGACTTGCTGATTGTTTATTGTACCTGGAGTTCTTCAGCATTAATGCACAGAGGAACGCTTTAGCCATAGCAGCCAACTGCTGCCAGAGCATCAGTCCAGATGAATTCCACTTTGTTGCTGATTCTCTGCCGTTGCTGACCCAGAGATTAACCCATCAGGTGAGATATTGCCTTAGCTCCATGTCAACTGGGTGCTGTATTTGTGGTGCCAGTTTTGCAATTACCGTATTTGCTCGATTAGAAGATGACCCTCCCCTAAAATTTCAATATTAATTTAGAAAAAAACCTGGAATATTAGACTACCCTATGGTACCCTTTATGCGACCCCTCTATTCCCCCCCAATACCTCCCTGTTGTCAAGTGGGAGCAGCCGGTGGACGTCTGCACGCAACCAGTGCTGCTTCATAGAAGCCCCGGCAGCAGTGGAGGCTGTCTATGCACATTGTGCAGACATTCCCTGGCTGCCAGGTCTCCTGCAGCGCTGAGAGGAATCTGGATCTTAGTCTTGTAGTCAGACCTCTATTTGAGGTCTGATGTATAAGATGATCTTGAATATAAGACAAGGGCGTTTGCTCTGGGAAAAAAACTTGTCTTATAATGAAGCAAATACGGTAATTGAGATTGCTATAATGAAAGCCGTGCTGAATCATATTTACACCATATTCTTTTTATTTCCCCTTTTTAGGATAAGAAATCAGTGGAAAGCACTTGCCTCTGTTTTGCACGACTAGTTGATAATTTTCAGCACGAAGAGGTAAGCATAATGAGACTTATGTTTTCACCTTAAAAAAAAAAATGCTCAGTCTTGTTAATCAGAGCAATTATGATACAAGTATCAATTGACTAATAACTTGGAAACTTGCCAGTACTGAAGGGGTGTTTTTTCTACTTTTTATGGAGCCGTTTTCCGTAGTCGAGTTGCTGCAAAGTGCTGTTTATCGGTAAAAGCTTAGTAATGTTGTACATAATTTGCTGAGTTTTTAGAAATAAAGGGATCCTGAAGTTTAACATGAAAGAAGGAGCCCAAATCAGCCCCTTATTCTTTTTTGTTTGTTTCCTATTAACAATAGTCTGAGACCTCAAATGGCTCGGTGTAGTGGAATACGTCAATAGTCGTGACGTAAACTTTGCAGACTTTAATCTAAAAGGCATGCAATAGAATAGATCCGTTTCTCTCACCTGCCTGCTTCTACGTGCCTGTGTTATGTTGAACGCCTGTTATAATTTGCATATTGCGCGTTGAGACGCAGCCAATTGCATGCCTGCTAGCTGAAAGTTCAGCGAATGTGATTGGCTGCTCCTCGAGTGGCAAGTCTGTGAGCTGGACTCGCGAAATCCCTTCAACTTCCTTTGTCTAGTTAGCAGCTAGTTACGATTTGCTGCTTTCCATCATGTCTGTGATCTCTCCTGTGTACAGAACCTCCTGCAGCAGGTGGCTTCCCGGGACCTGCTCACAAACATCCAGCAGCTTCTGGTAGTGACGCCGCCGATCCTGAGCTCGGGCATGTTCATCATGGTGGTCCGCATGTTCTCTTTGATGTGTTCCAACTGCCCCACGCTGGCTGTGCAGCTCATGAAGCAGAGTAGGTTTTGAAATCTGTTCTCAATGCCTTTCGTATCGCTCCAATGTAACTATTCGTACAGTTATTATATTAAGCACTAGAACTGCAGTTTTATGGTCTTGGGATTAGCGGCTTTCATATGTGTTTTTTAATTCTGTGCACATCGACAAATATAATAATTGGCCACTGAGACTCTAACTGAAGAACGCGTGCTTCATTGTGCTTGCAATGAAAGGCACCCAAATGTAGTGTAAAAACCAGGAGCTAGACTGTCCTGTTTCCATGTTATATCACCAATAAAGTCAAAGGGACATAGTCCTTTAGGGAGCCTTGGCTATGCTGCTGTGGCGAGAACCCGCTCACGGAAGTCAATATACTGTTGGATACTCGCTTCACATTCAGGATCTCGTCACGTGTGGACACTGCCGGCGGCACATTTACCGCAAAACGGCTCTTCCCGCAGAGCCAAGGCACCTTACAGCGGCAAAGCTGGGTTTCTTTCCCCCTTTTAATTTTTATTGAATGGAATTGGGAAATACATATAAAAATGTTAATATAATGGAGGGTTTGTTAAAGTTCTCATTGATATATATATAAAAAAATACCCTTAGTGCGTCTTTAAGCCAGGCATAAGATAATTGAATATATTTTCTACATATTGAAAAAAAGTTACTCTCTTAACCCGTTGGCTGCTAAACCATTTCCCACCCTGGTGCTAAGCTGGCTTTCGGCATTTTGGTGCATCTCACGTTTAGAAGTAAATTTCTTGGGAATAAACTATACAAACCATATATTGTTTTTTTCCAGCACACCCAGCAGATTCCAAATATACCATTTTATATGTGTATGTCTCATTAGGTTTGCAAAATAAAGCCAAAACTTGGAAAATAGTGTATTTTTTCACTTCCGGCTCAATAAAAACTAGTTTCTAATATTTTTCTAAACTCACATATTAAAACCTGTGTTTCTAAATAAACAGAAATTGAGAACAGTAGACTGTGTTTTTCTAATATTTTATTGCTAAAAGTTCAATTTACTAGACTATCACAAAATTCATCTTTAAATTTAATGCGTGGCCGCCTTCAATTAAACAGCTCTAGCTGCGTGGGATGTTAACAAAACTATATATTTTTTAGAAACTACATCCCCAGCTGCAGCAAATGAGGTCTTATTTGTATTTGTATCACAAATCTGACATGCACGACAAATAAGTGAATATCACTTTAAAAAAATGTAAAAAATAAATGAACTTGTCGCTCTTAATTTGTCTTGCGCAGTCCAGTTTTGTGCTACATATACATGCAGCCCCTCACTTGATGCGCCAAGGGGTGTAGTTTCTGAAAATGTAAACTTTATGTACCATAATTTAACTTTCCAGCTGTCTAGAGCTGTCTAATTGCAGGCATCACCCCTAAATGTTTTAAGACAATTTTTAACAAGATTTTCAAATCTGCCATATCTGAAGTTAAAGTGGTCTAAACATCTGGGAGGTTAAATTATGGTACATAAAGTACACATTTCAAGAAACTACACCCCTTGGAGCTTCAAATGAGGGGTTACATGTATTTCTAGGACAAACGTTGAGTGCACAAATAATGATGGAATATGTCGCTTTGGCTAGTAAAAGTTTTTTCTAACCATAGCGACATGTTCATTTGTCTTGCGCACTCCAGGTTTGTACTAGAAACATATGCAGCCCCTCATTTGATGTGCTAAGGGGTGTAGCTTTTAAAAGTGTGTACTTTATGCCATAATTTAACTTCCTAGGTGAGCAGTAATGCCACGTCAAGGCTTCAATCCTAATTACTGACCATTCACACGCCTTTCATATCTCCATTCACTCGCACAAGTACACACCATACTTTCCATACATTCACTCACAGAAGCACACACCATTCTTTCCCCTTACAATCCCAAAGAAATTATGGTAAAGGGAGAAAAAAAACTTTTACAGCAAAAATTCAAGGAGCTCCAGGGATGAGATGGTTACTCACGTTCCACACAGGCTAAATGGCTGATTTTAATAATATTTGCAGTTAATTTACAGTTCATCAGGATTTAAAAAATTGCCTCCCTCTACCATTGGCTAAATTTAACCCCATGATCAAAGGGATTTTATGATTTTAAGATTTTAGTGTCGGCCATTTTTAAAAAGGGAATGTGAATTTTCATAGCTATATGATCACTGTGGCTACCACAGTGATCATTTAGCTAGAATACTTAAACTTTTTAAAGTTAAACTAGTTTGTTAATTTAATTTGGGGGTTTCTAGGCAATTTTGATCTTTATCTGCCTTTAGAGACCCCCAAATCTTTTTTTTTTAACTTAATATTTTTTATCCTTTCGATTACCTTTCGAACGGTATATGTTGGGGGTCTGGTGCTTGGAAGCATGAGATACAGGCATCTAAGCAGCATGCCCCCATCCCTCTCTAACTGGCAATTGTCAATTTTCAATAAAGTTGCGCGGTGGTGTCATCGCGTCATTGCGCGTAACGTCACCGGGCAAATCGGGTGGCCCCGGTGATGCCATTCAATGTGAGGGGCAGATCGCCGGGGTAGGTGGTGGTGGAGGTCCACAGACCTCCATCAAGGTATGGTAGTGCTAGCGACGGCATGGTGCCGTCGTTGGCACCTGACTGGGACTGCTAGCGGCGACACCCTGCCGTTGTTAGCAGTCAAGGGTTGAAACTCCAAATTAGCCAGACATATACAATACTTTAATCTCTTTATACTGACATGACTAATATTATGAACCAAACGGCGTCTCCTACCTCGGTTTTCAGAGGCGTTGCAAACCCCGGTTAGAAGGGATTCTGGGTATATAGAACAATTATCAGAATCTGACCCCATCTGGTAAACTTTTCTCTGAATAAGCGTTTTTACTTTAGTTTGAGACATGTTAAAACTGTACTATGTTCTTGTTTTAAGATATTGCCGAGACCTTGCATTTCTTTTGTGTGGCGCCTCAAACGGTATCTGCCTGGAACAAATTGACCTGGTCCCTAGAAGTCCCCAGGAGCTGTACGAACTCACCTCTCTTATCTGGTAAGAGCCAAAGACGATTGATATGCTCAGGACACCATGGCCTAGAATGTAATCGTCACCGGATCAGTCCATTTTATGCTTTCTTGGGGAATCTCATTGTTTGTGTCTTTTCAGCGAGCTGATGCCTTGCTTACCGAAGGAAGGTATATTTGCCGTTGATACGATGCTTAAGAAAGGAAATGCCCAGAATACAGACGGAGCGATCTGGCAGTGGAGGGATGACCGTGGCCTCTGGCACCCATACAGCCGGATAGACAGCCGCATTATCGAGGTACAGTCGTGGTCTTTTGTCCTCTTGTGCCTGTCTTTTTTTTACTTGTATGTATGTGATTATACAGATATGATCTGTTACGTGCATCTGTATAATGTGACGTTTATCCATGAGGTGCTTTTCTCTGTGGATAATGGCGTGTGTTGAATGAACAGCTATGCCTGCAGCTGACGTGTTTCCGCTGTGTGAGCATGACATTTTATTTCTTTTGACCTGCATAATACGTAGTATTGTACTCCAGTCCTGCACTTTTGTAGTTTGTCTATTTACTCTGTTGGAAGATGCATGATGTGATAAGATTGGCGGTGTAAACTTAGTTACTTTTAAGTGTGATCTGTTAGGGTTAACGGTGTTTAAGGTCCAACCTTCCTTCACCAAGTACTTCTCCCGTGTAACACGTCAGACCCCTTCCTCCATGTTCCTCTACCTGTCGGCTGTCTAGAATTGTTTGGACCCAGCATACGTGGTCCGCTTAGTAGACAGCTTATGTACAGAATGTACTTTCTATGAGCAATGTATAGATATTTAGCTTTTCTTATAACATTTTAGCCAATGTGTTGTCCTCTGTGGGTGCTAATTACCAGATCCTAGCGAACGTCTAATCCTGTCCACCAGCTTCAACCCCGCGGCTGGCACTTACTATTTCTTCCCTTCACACACTAGATTCCAAAGTAAGTGGTGAATATTAGTATTTCCTAATGAAATTACTTTTCCTGTTGGGATTGTGCATCCTTGCACATGACTGAACTCAATAAAAGGGTTCCTAGGCAGCGTAGGTAATGTTTTTTTAAAATACTTGATTCACCACCAACCAGGCTTACTGACTATTTACTATTTTTGTGACTTCTAATTAATATCAAAAACACATGAAATCATCATTTTTACAGTACTGCTTTTTCATTATTTTAGGGCAGATCAGACTGGTATATAGTTTACCACCAACGCCAGGTGAAAGTCGAGCACACGAGTATATTTCAGGTTTTTAGCGTAAATTTAAAGCTTTTCCTGAGTGCCGCAAATCCACATGGGCTGTGAGATTAGAGTCCACCGATCGTATCTATGACCCTCGGTTGGAACTTGCTCATTCTGAGTGACGGAGCCCCCATTCTGATGTTTAGCATCTCCGTCCCAAAATGTAGTCTTAGTTCTGGTAACCCAGAGAGGACAAGACACCGTGATACTGCGTGACAAAGTCTTTGTGTTTCTATTCAAGGATTATCTCTCTGTTTTATATCTGTGTTCTCAGGCAGCCCATCAGGTTGGTGAGGATGAAATAAGTTTGTCTACACTGGGGCGTGTTTATACTATTGATTTTAATTCTATGCAGCAAATCAACGAGGACACCGGAACTGCACGTGCTATTCAGCGAAAACCTAACCCTTTAGCCAATGCTAACACTAGTAAGTATTCAGGTCGCCTATAAAACCTACTTTATTTTACAAGCCATTGGGGGGGAGACATTGCCAGCTTGCATGATTGCATGTATTGCGTGTAAGTTATAATACATCCAGATATTAGTAGGAATAAAGAGTACAAACCAGCTTTATAAGCACAAGATTCAGTGTTTTAATGGAACTTGAAGCAGTTTCTTGTCTTACAGATGATGATGTAGTAAAGTGAACCTTAATATATTAGTCACACGCTATATACACAAACGAGTTGGATGACAGACCTAAAATCTATATGTATAAGACGGCTCCGGACTGTGGGGTTTTTTCTTAAACAAGCACGATGCTAAAATATTTGAAATCCTGTCCTTTACATTTGGCCGTTTGCCACTCTTGTCATTGTTTCTTGCCCTCTTCATGAACCATTATACCCGTTCCAATTATGGATTCATTGTTCTGCTAGAGTATTAATGTTAGTTTATGCCCCCTCAAAAAAAGTGTACCCTAAAGTATTGCATCTTACAAACAGTATATTTGTTTGTTAAACCTGCACGTTTTGCTCCCACAGTTTTTAGTAAAAGCTAATATATGCACCAAAATGTCTTCCTATAGATCAGTGACGTCGTCTCTTTAAAGGGAAACTCCCAGCGTATTCAATTTTTTTTACGCTAATATCTTTTGCAAACGTTTAAAAAATGTTTGCAGAAAGTTTTCATACATTACAAGGCAGTATAGCTAAGTTATCAGTCCAGTCTGCTAGGCACATGCAATGACTCTTTATCACGATGCCCTGAAGAATTGCTCAGTCCTAATTACCCATATGGACCCTCCGGCTAAGATGAGCAGCGTTCACTTAATTCTGATTACCTGCAAGGGTTAATCTACTATTATACTACTATTATTTAAAAGGAATATTTGTTGACTTTCCCCCCTAGTTGAATTTAGTTTTGGGGGTTTCATTCTTTGCTCGACTTCAGGATTTCCTTTTCCGTCTCTTTTAGGTGGACATTCTGAATTAAAAAGGGATGATGCTAGAGCGCAACTGATGAAAGAGGACCCCGAGCTGGCCAAGTCTTTTATTAAGACGTTATTCGGAGTGCTTTACGAGGTGTACAGCTCCTCCGCCGGGCCCGCCGTCAGACACAAGTGCCTTAGAGCAATCCTTAGGATCATTTATTTTGCTGATGCTGAACTCTTGAAAGATGTGTTAAAGAACCATGCAGTGTCAAGGTAACGGCTAAAAATCTGTATATATTGTTTTAAATAAATACAGAGCCTTTTTTAAAACTGTATGTAACCTGCTATTAAGTTACATTATATAAATTTGCAGTTAAATCTGAATTTTTTTCCTGTATGTATAGGCGGCTTCTCTCTAAAGAGAAATTCCCAGCATATATGCTGGTTCTTTTTTTTTTTAAGTTTAAAAAATTAAATTTTTGTGTGTAGTGTTTTTTTTAAAAATTTTTTCTGTTATCCCGAACTACTAGACATGGATGTTTTTTTTTGTGTATGTTTTCTCCGTTAAATGAACTCAGCGAGAGAGAAAATGAAACAAAAGTGTTAACTCCTTGTGTTTTGTAGCCACATTGCTTCCATGCTGTCAAGTCAGGATCTCAAAATTGTGGTGGGAGCTCTCCAGATGGCTGAGATCTTAATGCAGAAACTACCGGACATATTTAGTGTGTACTTCAGGAGAGAAGGTAATATATATTTTCGGTGTGTGTATAAAAATGGTGTATTTTCACATCTATATCAAGCCAACTGTGCAAGTCCTTGTTAGATGCGCTAAGCAATTGGCTTGCGCTGCTCAGCCGTATCTTGCTTTGGCATAGAGTTGAGCGGTTTAAAAGTAATTCACTATCTGCCTGTAGTGCACACACTTGGGAATGATCCTTGAGACTGGCTGAAAATGTTACAGCTCTAGTTTAATGTTAAATATAAAATTATGCAACTGGGATATTAAAATCCAAAAGAATAACTTACTATTTGGGGATACTGTACTTTTAGCAACAACAGAAGAAAGTTACTTGGGAGTAATTGTGAGAAGTTAAAGGTGGGCAAACAAAGCGGAAAAGCTCTGTATTGCTAGAGCCATTAGTCGCAACACAAGTGGAGTGAATATGCCACGTTACTGATCTCTGGTCAGATATCACCTAGAGTATTATGTACGGCTCAGGAGGCATCATCTTCAGGAGAAGGTTGGCGGAAAAGTGGTACACCCTAGTGAGAGAACTGAATCTATTTGCACCCCTTATGATGTACTGGTGCACCCAGTTTTGCATAGGCAGAAGGCTATCTTGACTTTAACAGCCAAGGTCCAGATAAGGTTTGATGCTTTTTACAGCCGGGTAAAATAGACAGGTTAGTTATTCCAAATGGTTTTTATGTGCTGTCATTTTTTGTGTTTTTCATTGAATAACTTTGATTCTTATCCTCCTAGGTGTTATGCATCAAGTTAAGAATCTGGCTGTGTCGGAAACGTTGCTAACAAGTCCACCAAAGGTTTGCACAAATGGCTCTGGATCTTTGAGCAGCACCACGGCCATCAGCGCTGGGACTGGTAGTGTAGCTGGCAATGCTGTGGCCGACCTGGGCTCTCCCAGTTTACAGCATCGCGATGACTCCCTGGACCTCAGCCCACAAGGGTGAGATTCATTCTTTAACCGAATTACACGCAAATTACATGCGTGTTCTATTAGCCACTCGCTGGAGTGAAAAGATTTCTGCACAATTTCAAAATGCTTTATACTGATCATAAGACTGATCATAAACCACTACATCTTTTGAATCAGATTTTTTAATGCTCATAGTTCTTTTACGGAATAAATATGTTAATTTTTCATTATTTGCTACAGACGGCTAAGTGATGTCCTGAAAAGAAAGAGGCTGCCAAAGCGTGGGCCGAGGAGGCCTAAGTGTTCCCCACCTCGTGACGACGACAAGGTAGACAATCAGGGTAAGTGCGTCTTTACTCTTCTGAATCCTTGTCCTAGATCTTCAGTTAACTGCAAGTGTCATTTTAGCAGGTACGTTTGATGTTTCTTATGAATGCAAGGGCTTATTTGTATGGAGCAGTCCTTGTTGGGAAAAGTTGTTTCTCCGCTGCTGCTAACCAATGCGCAATGCTCTGTCTCAGGGTTTATGATGCCGGCATGACAATCTAGCTCATCAAAGTGCAGCATATACGATGCTGATATACAAGTCAAATAATGCATATATATATATCTGGCTTTAAAGATAATTCAGGAAAGTCCCAGTTATCTGTCAATCCAGTTTAAGTATTTATAAACTTAAAGGTAAAACAAGTGAAGCAGTTCAGGATATGAAGCTACAGGTGTATTTACAAAAGTGTAAAGATTGGACGCATCTAAGTGAATGTAAACACCGCTGGAAGTGGCATTTTGTATTTCATTAATGAAACCCTTTTGTTGTGCTGTAAAAATTCTCATCTTAACGCAGACATCAGTTCAACATGTGCAAGAACGACGATTAAAGGGGAATTATCACCCTCACACCTTTTTAGAGTAAAAAATGAAAATCAGTAATTCACACTTCCTACGACCTTGTTTTGTCCATTGATTGGTTTTGGGTTGTGTAAGTGTGTTGATGATGCCGACCCTGCCACATTCATCTGCCATCTCTCTTCTATCCTAACCTTATCTCCCTCGTCCAAGCACAACTTTCCAATACAAGAGAGATGATGTGATGTTATTCCTGTGATGTCATCACACTGTTGCAAACTTTTATAAAAACTTGTATAAAACTAAAATGCAGTGACTGAGAACAGTGCCAGATCTGCGTGTAGGAGTCTCCTATTTACTTGATCATTGTCTTGCGAATGTTGTAGGGTAAATGGACAAGGCTCTTTGACTTTTTTAATTTAATTTCTGTTACACTTTTTTTATTATAGCGAAAAGCCCCACAACTACACAGTCCCCCAAATCATCATTCCTGTCCAGCTTAAACCCAAAGACCTGGGGCAGGCTAAGCACACAGTCTAACAGCAACAACATTGAACCTGCGCGTACAGCAGGAGTCAGTGGATTAGCAAGAACAGCTTCCAAGGATACCATCTCCAATAACAGGTAGGAACCTCGGTCATTTAACCCTTTGGCCGTCCGTTAACACGTCTGTTAACGCCAGCTATGTATCTTGTAACTGAACTTTGTTTCGTGTTTCTGCTCTAGAGAGCGGATCCGCGGATGGATAAAGGAACAGGCACATAAGTTTGTGGAGCGATATTTCAGCTCTGAGAATATGGATGGCAGTAATCCGGCCCTCAATGTACTACAGAGACTCTGCAATGCCACAGAACAGCTCAGTCTGCAAGTGGATGGTGGAGTGGAGTGCCTTGTAGAAATCCGGAGCATAGTGTCCGAGTCTGACGTCTCTTCGTTTGAAATCCAGCACAGTGGGTTTGTGAAGCAGCTGCTTTTGTACCTCACTTCAAAAAATGAAAAGGACATTGTAAGCCGTGATGTCCGTCTCAAGAGATTCCTGCATGTTTTCTATTGTACGCCTGTAAGTACCCTGGGTCCTGTGCTTTGAATATTATAACAAAAGATATTGCGAGACACGGGCATGAACACGATTATGCTCGTTTTAAAGCGTTGCTATTTAAGCCCTTCTGACTTTGTAGGTGTTTCCACACTGTGGCTTGTACGTTGCGATCAAGATAAATACCGCTGGGCTTAGATTTAATTGTCATGTTAGCAGAGAATAAAATATATAAAGTACAGTAACAGGGGAACTGTTGTAAAAAGCTGTGTTCTTTTACACATTTCATGCCCACAGAAAATCAGCTTAGAAACAAATTTTCGTTATCCGAGACCATTGTTACATCTATCTCATGGTTAGCGTAAGACCTATATTACATGCGATGATTTGCACTGGTGCTAAGACATATATTTCATTTCAGCTCCCCGGAGAGGAGGCAATTGGGAGAGTCGAGCCGATAGAAAACGGTCACTTACTGGCACTCATTCACAAGATGAATAACTGTCTAAGTCAGATGGAACAGTTCCCTGTCAAGGTGCACGACTTCCCAAGCGGAAATGGCACAGGGAGCCGGTAAGTGGAGAAATGATTTCATCAGAATTAAAACTAGGACTCGTGTTTGTGATGTCCGGTTTCACAAAAAGCCATGTGGTACGAGGGTATAAAACCAAGCTGAAGATCTCTACCGTTTGTGACAAAAAAAACATCAACAAACTTTATACTAAACATCACCAGCTCAGTTCCTTCAGAACTAATGTTCAACTTAAAAACAGTATAAGCTGCAGCGAGATCTTGGCCGGCCCTGTATTATGTATGGTGAAATCTGGGAAAATCACCACTCTACTGCAAAATCTACTTTTTGGTGAATAAACCCCTCTGAAGCTTCATTTTCCTTTGACTGCCTTAGTTTGACCTCCTGTAACAACTGGTAGATTGTTCACTCACATTGTGTATTCATTCTCTCGCTAACATATTGGTGAAATATAAGTATTCTAAAATGTCTCTTGCATTTTATAAGATAAGAGGCCTCTAGCGGTAAAAGGGCACAGATAAATGTTTTTGTGGCTTCTGTGCTTTGAGACTCATACACCAGAGACACTCATTAAAGGGTAACTTCCACCTAATGTTTGTATTACCCAGTGCCCTAGACACACACTGACTCCTTATAATGCTGTGTTTAGCAAACTGTAGGATGGCTCACCCAGTAGAACACTCTGACTGACGTCTAGAACAAAGAATTAAGTTTAACTTTGTTAGCATTGCCATAAAGCAATGTGTGATGGTGTGATGTTTATGCAGGGAAAGTCTCATCACATCACTGACAACTATGGCAGCCTCCAGGTCTACAGATAAAAACCAGTTCATTGGAACAAAAGGAGATAAGACTAGTTTGTTCTTTTCTGCAAACCTACATTACTATATTTTACTATGTTTACTGATCAGCCATACCATTATGACCACCTGCCTAATATTGTGTAGGTCCCCCTTTTTGCTGCCAAAACAGCCCTGACCCATTGAGGCATGAACTCCACTGTTTATGCCTCAATGGTGACTGTGGTATCTGGCACCAAGACATCGCGAGGTGGAATCTCCATGGATCAGACTTGTTTGTCCAGCACATCCCACAGATACTTGATTGGATTGAGATTTGGGCAGTTTGGAGCCCAAGTCAACACCTTGAACTTTTTGTTGTGCTCCTCAAACCATTCCTGAACCATTTTTGCTTTGTGGCAGGGAGCATAATCCTGTGGAAAGAGGCCAATTTCATCATGGATTACCATGTCCATGAAAGGGTGTACACGGTCTGCAGCTATGCTTAGGTAGATGGTACGTCTTAAAGTAACATCCATGTGAATGGCAGGACCCAAGGTTTACCAGCAGAACATTGTCCAAAGTGTCACACTGCCTCTGCCGGTTTGCCTTCTTCCCATAGTGCATCCTGGTGCAACACAAACTGCCATCTACGTGACATAAAAGAACTTGATTCATCAGACCAGGCCACCTTTTTGCATTGCTCCATTGTCCGGTTCTTATGCTCCATGTGCCCATTTTGGCAGTGGACAGGGGGTCAGCATGGCTGACTGGTCTGTGGCTACGCAGCCCCATACGCAACAAACTGCGATGCACTGTGTGTTCTGACGCCTTTCTATCAGAACCAACAACTTTTTCAGGAATTTGAGCTACAGTAGCTTATCTGTTGGATTTGACCACACAATGAGTCTTGGCCTACCTTGACCCTGTCTAGTTTACCGCTTTTCCTTCCTTGGACCTCTTACTGACCACTGCAGAACAGGAACACCCCACAAGAGCTGCCGTTTTGGAGATGCTCTGACTTTGTCTAAGTTGCTCAGATCCTTACGCTGCCTGTTTTTCATGCTTCTAACACTTCAATTAAGGATTAAAAAGTTAATGTGCGGTCTATCACAATGTTATGGCTTATCTGTGTATATACAGCACTGTATTTTATGCTCCAGGAGGAAAATAGTTTGTTTCTGTGAAGTTTTCCCTGTAAATTTAAATGTAGCAATGCAAATTCTAACTGTGTCCTTCTCTCCAGAGGATCCCAAGCGCTAAAATTCTTCAATACTCATCAGCTGAAGTGCCAGCTACAGAGACACCCAGACTGTACCAATGTCAAGCAATGGAAGGGGGGTCCGGTTAAAATAGACCCACTGGCCCTTGTACAAGCAATTGAGAGATATTTAGTTGTCAGAGGTAATGTTATAAAGTCCCTTTCCTCGAGTTGCATTTTATTTAAATGCCTTCATTCGTCAACTACTTGAGCATATCAGAAATAAGACTAATTGCCTTTTCCAGGGTATGGCAGAGTGCGAGAGGATGATGAGGACAGTGACGATGATGGCTCTGATGAAGAAATTGATGAGTCTTTGGTAAGATCAAAGATTAGTGCTTAGCGTATTCATATGAGGATTATATCGCCTGTAACTATGAAAGTGAATGCAGTATATCAGTGCTGTTTTTTAAGAAGTTCACAATAATTTTAACCGGTGGCGCTACAGCCCTGTGCAAAGCTTTGGGACAGCACAGATTTACTTGACTTATTCCTTTTTTAAAAATGACCTATGAGGGGATGCCGGTTTAGTATGCCGGGGGGGGGGATGAGACAAAACATGCTTTGTTTGTGTGGCTCCAGTTAAAGCAGAGAAGCATTCACCGAATTAACACGGAGCGCATGAAATTGCTTTTTTTTTGGGGGGGGGGTGGTTATATTATTGGTATGATACAGTAAAATACATTGTATTTTATGGGAAGAATGGAAAATGGGATACAGTATGGGTTTCACTGAGTTTAGGGAGGAGGAGTGTTGTCTAATATGGCTTTATGTGAACGTTGTACTATGTAGGTCACTCTCCGCGACAGCCAGTCTTTAGCTTTGTAAAGTTAATTGAAATGAAATGTCTTCTTCTGGCGACCAGCTGTCATTGAATGTCCTTTTCCTTTCCTAAAGGCTGCTCAGTTCTTAAATTCTGGAAACGTCCGGCATAGACTACAGTTTTACATCGGAGATCACCTGCTTCCTTACAACATGACTGTGTACCAGGCTGTGCGTCAGTACAGCATACAGACGGAGGAAGAGCGCGAGTCCACGGACGATGAGAGTAATCCCCTGGGTAGAGCTGGCATCTGGACCAAGACCCACACAATATGGTTCGTTTGATGCCGTTTTGCCTCTCACGGTTCTCCAAATGCATGTAATACTCGTGCCATATATAATTGGATGTTTATGTAGAACGTGTGTACATGCCTGAAGCTCATCCACTCTATGGCATATAATCTCCGCTGCAGTCTAGAACCGGCACTAGGGATAAGTAGCGTGCCAGTCATTGCCATTGTTCTTGTTTTGTTAGGTATAAGCCTGTTAGAGAGGAGGAAGAGAGCACAAAGGATGCTGTGGGGGGCAAGCGAGGTCGTGCCCAGACCGCGCCAACCAAAACATCACCAAGGAATTCAAAGAAACATGACGAGTTGTGGCACGGTAGGAACCCACTTAATGTGGCCTAGGAAATGTATATCTGGGGGGGGATATGTATTGTACCACAGCCAATGTTATTGCACCGTTACTAATCTGATTCAAATCTGCAATATTTTGCATGTATAGGAGTGCATTAATTTATTAAACCTTGAAAGAAATCTTGCTCTTGTTTTAAGTTGATATTTAAACACATTTAGCATTATTTTAAGGGGCACTCCAGCCGTCATATGCTGTTCAATGCATATGATAAAAAGTGTGTCCCGTTTTGCATAGAGGTGGATTCTGCACAGCCCTTCTCATACCCTCCAGCTAAATGTCCTGCCGGAGAAGTGTCGGCCAAACACATCTGGCTGCACGTAAGTCGGCTCCGCCGCTGGTGAGCGCTGCATGTCGGTGCCCAGACCCGGTGCCCAAGTGGCCTGCTATTGACTTAAATGGCTGATCAACCAATCAATGACAAGAACAGTCAGACCATGTTGTAGGAGGAATACTATCGATACCCCTTCTGTGTGGAGTAAGAGCTTTCATTTTATTTCTGGCACATTAAGGCTGTCCCTTTTAAGGTGTGTAAAACGTGCAGTGCATGCGTTATCAATCTGTGCAATGCATTGGGATCTATTTGGCTTATTCACTCCAAACTCTGCGAAGGGTGAAAAGATGACAGCTCTTCCTAGTGAAATGTAGATGACTATTCATACTGACACATTACATGCAGCGTTTCATTTGAATATCCACAGTCTACACCTTGTTGCCTTGTAGTAAGGTGTTGTGCTGCGTCATATCTTTTATCTTCAGATGAGTTCATGTCGCGATCCTCTGTGTTTTGCGGCTTCGTAGACTGAAGCTTTTAACTCCGAGCCTGGTAAACGCAGCTTTTAATCGTATTTCTCTTCCTTTTATGCAGATGGAATGTGCCCAAAAGTTACAAATCCTTTAGAGGCATACCTCCTCTCATCACCTCCTGAAAACATCACTTTCGAAGATCCCTCTTTAGATGTGGTGATCCTCCTGCGGGTGCTCCATGCCATCAGTAGATATTGGTATTATCTGTACGATGTAAGTTCTTTTCATGCTTCAGGAAAGGTGTCTTGGGGCTGGGTGTCTCTATCCATCACAGCAGCCATGTTCTAAAGTCTCTCTCTCCGAGTACTTTATGCGGTGATATCCATGGATTATCTGCTGCCCTACACTCATGACATTGTGAATAATTTTATTAAGCTACTCTAGTGTTTATTTAGAAGAAGAAGAAAAGGCCACTCTAGCGCTTGCACTTCAAAGGGTCTAACAATATGTACAAAGTAGATTAATGTGCGTTCTTGTTGGTCTGGGCTGTATGGATGCAGAAAAACCCTGCTTTTCAGAGTGTGGCTTTTTGACGTAATTCGGTGTACATGTAACCCGTCCTTTTTATATTTCAGAACGCAGCCTGCAAAGAAATAGTACAAACTGGTGAGTTTATCAACAGCAAGCTGACTGCAAAGGCCAACCGGCAGCTGCAGGACCCTCTGGTCATCATGACGGGAAACATTCCTACCTGGCTGACGGAGCTTGGTAAAAGCTGGTAAGTTTGGTGTGAAAAGCGGTAGCGGCTATAGGTGTGTGGGATTGTCCTGAGTGGGAGCCGAGGCTGGAAACACCAAGTGATTTTACGCATGCCTTTAACCCAGCATCAAAGTAATGCAGTGTAAAGGTCTGCCGGCCAAAGAAAACCTATAGGCAGCTAGAAAGTAAGTGACTAGTTTTTCCTTAGGACTTAGTGACGCAATCATCATATACCTTGTAGCTTTAACCCTAATGATTCATAATTAATTGCTCAACCCACACAAATTGTTCTATATTTTGTGTGCGGTTTGAGTTTTGCACGCAGAGGAGCAGCCCTGCATTAGATCTACGCGTTTTCTTGTGTAGGTGTTTAGGTTGTGTCAGACTTCCAGGTCATGTTGGTAATGTTCACCCCTCTCAATGTGTGTTGTTCTGTGATTTTTATCTAACTCCATTTTTCTTCTCGTTCTGCTGCTTATCTCATAAGCACAATGTAGAATTGATCCTCCTGGTGCAGTATAATCTTTGCTTTCTACTTTCTCTATGTGGCTTGTGGGCTTCTTTTCTTGAAAGTTAAGGAGAAAAGGACTTTTTAAACAAGAAACCTTATTTCAAAAGTTTGTATAGTATTTTTTTTTAAATACAAAGTGACCTAAATTGACCCATTGCCTTCATTGCACCCTGATCTGGTCATGTTGATTTTACGGCGTCTGTTAGGGTATGCGAATAACCGTGCTGTATACTTATTTTGTTTTTTTGTTGCTTTCTTCTACTAGTCCATTTTTCTTCCCGTTTGATACGCGGCAAATGCTATTCTACGTGACTGCATTTGATAGGGATCGGGCTATGCAAAGACTGTTGGACACAAACCCCGAGATCAACCAGTCGGACTCTCAGGACAGTAGAGTGGCTCCGAGACTGGACAGGAAAAAGGTAAACAAAAACCATACAATAAAAGATATGACACCATATCACAGTTAAGATATTTGTGACAAAACATTTCATTAACCCTTGTTATGGAGCCTGAACCTCTTCTTTCTTTAAAAGTTTGCAAGTATTTAAAACCCAGCAAGTCCGGATGTAGAAAGTTGGCTCATCTCAAATACTGTTGTACTGCTTGCTTAAAAAATAACATGTAAGAAATTATCAGTTTAAATAGGATTTAAGTTTACTCACAGTCTTCTGTGGCTGCCGGTTCATGGTCTGAAATATTAAGTTGTACAAGCTGCACAACTATACATAATCCATAATATATATATATATATATATATATAATATATATATATATATATATAGCCAATATCATCAAGCTGACAATAGCATACGGGTCCCAACAATATAGTATAAGCCTAAAAAGCATGTACCAAAATGTCAAAAACAAAAAAACAATATAATCGGGTATACACAGTATCAGGGGGGGTGGTTTTGCAAAAAAAAAAACTTCCGCAGTAAGTATATAGCGGGTAGCTTGACCATTAATTGAAACGCATGGCCCTTTTCTTGTCTTTCAGCGCACTGTGAACAGAGAGGAGCTTTTGAAGCAGGCAGAATCTGTGATGCAAGATCTGGGGAGTTCTCGAGCCATGTTGGAGATCCAGTATGAGAATGAAGTGAGTTGCGTTTCTCCATGGAATTACTACCTCTGTATAAAGTGCCATATAATTACCTTACGGCTTCACCTTTCACTCTTATCTCAGGTTGGGACAGGGCTCGGGCCCACTTTGGAGTTTTATGCACTTGTATCTCAGGAATTACAAAGAGCCGACCTTGGCTTGTGGCGAGGTGAAGAAGTAACACTTCCCAATCCAAAAGGTACGTGTCTGTTCCAGTGACTGTCCAAATTCATTTCTGGGACAAATTATCCTCTTAATATTTTAACCCTAAAAATCTTCAAATATATTGGCTGATTACTGTATATTGACTATTTCCCCCAGATAAGCAGTGATTTACGTTATTCTGTGTGGAATCTTGTGCGTAGAAGGTAGCTGTGGATAAACAGGGTTTTGTGTATTCAGCACGTGGGTTTGTTGTGTAAATGTAGCATTAATTAAACTTTTTTATATTCCCTCTTTTATCACTGCTATTAATAAATAACTATACAGTACCCAGAACTGCTCTCACCAGGCTTTTTACTTCTCGCCTACATAGCCAGGTTTTGCAAATGAACCCATTTGTATTGCGGTTACTTCTATGGATTTTTTCCCCCCTTACAGGAAATCAAGAAGGGACCAAGTACATTCACAGTCTGCAAGGTCTGTTCGCTCTTCCTTTTGGTAGGACGGCAAAGCCGGCACATATTGCTAAAGTCAAGATGAAGTTCAGATTTCTTGGCAAATTGATGGCCAAAGCAATCATGGACTTTAGACTGGTGAGACCACAACTTGATGTTCATTCATTCCACCATGTTGCTTTTCTATGTTTTTGTTTCCAGAAAAATACCCGGTTAGCCGGTTAACCTGTAAATGACCAGTGTCGCACTTTACCGTTCAGTATGCTAAATATGTATTTATGATGTTTACTAGTTAAAAAAGAAAAAAAACTTAAAAAAGGAACCTTGTCAATACCATGACATACTTCCACCCCTTTCATCGTTTCAGGGGTTTGCATGTGTGTGAGGGGGGGGGTTTGCATGTGTGTGAGGGGGGGTTTGTGTGTGTGTGTGGGGTTTGCATGGACAGTTTCTGGTCTGTCACTGGTTTGCATGTGTGTGTGTGGGGTTTGCATGGACAGTTTCTGGTCTGTCACTGAATCTGGGATTCTGTTGAAGCAGAACTCGCCTTCAGCACCTTGTAAAGTGGCAACATTGGGAGTTGAGATTGAGCTCTGTGCTGTAAGGGCAAAGATCTTGATGGATTCTACTGAATCTCACCTGATCTTCCCAACTGGCCAAAAAAACTCCATTATCCTGCAAAAGCGCAATCTTGTTGGTAAATTGTGGCTGATTCACTGATTCTAGGATGCTTGGGAATTATGCAAGTGGAGATATCATCCTCTCTCCATTGCCTCCAAATTTGTGCATTTGTGTTATGTAACTAAAGAGCTTTTATCGCGCTACCTGGCGTCAGGGTTTTCGGCGTCCCGCTTGTTCATTGTATGGTTATTACCGCAGGTGGACATTCCTCTTGGGCTCCCGTTCTACAAGTGGATGTTACGGCAGGAAGCCTCCCTGGCTTCTCATGACCTGGTAAACATTGACCCAGTTGTTGCCAAGTCTGTATATCACCTGGAAGATATCGTGAGACAGAAAAAGATGCTGGAGCACGATAAAGCACTGGTAAGCCACGAAGGGACGGTTTATACAGAATGCATTCTGTTCTCAGAAGGGTTTGTCGGACACAGATCATGTGATCTACGCAGGACATGGCTGCGGGGCTGTCAGTCAAACGAAATATTAGCGCCTGTGGCTGCGACACGGACCTGACAGTATTGGTTCGTCCACGTTGTTAGAGTATGGCTTACTTTAAAAATTAGATGTGTTAACTTGTATAGCTTGTGTTATTATGTTTGTGGGACTGCATGTATTAGTATGTGGATTTACTACTAGGCAATAACAGGTATGTTTTTAATAACCGTATTAACTTTTCACAGACCAAAGAAAGTCTGCAGTTTGCACTTGAGAGTCTGAATATGAATGGCTGCTCGATTGAAGACCTAGGATTAGACTTTACGCTGCCTGGATTCCCTAACATTGAGCTAAAGAAAGGAGGGAAGGATGTTCCTGTGACCATTCACAATCTGGAGGAGTATGTGCGGGTAAGAAACGGGCATCTACCTGATAATGTTGAGCATTTGGGGTAGGTTGATGCTGCTGGATCAGATACATGGCAAGCAGGTTATTAGAATGGTTGGTAGAGTGTGGACGGCGCTCATGAAGATGGAGCTTTTCATTATAAATACGACCTGTCTGGCAAAAGGACCTTTGTTATGGGCATTTAAGTCGCTTCTCAAATGAATAGTGGAAGGATTTGAAAGGTAGAGAAGATAGAAGGTTTGAACATCTGTTTGTATCATTCTCAGCACTTTGCTGTATGGAAGCTGGCTTAATACTGGCTTTCTAATGAGCGCTGTGTGTGTGGAGTTGATGAATAAAACTGTGCAGTCTACAAAACCTGCTGCCGAACCCCTTTGTAGAGTTGAAATGCTTTGGTTAATATTCATGATGTACTAATTCACAATGAATGCATCTGTCTTGCAGCTTGTAATATACTGGGCGCTGATTGAAGGGGTTTCCAGACAGTTTGACTCTTTCAGAGATGGCTTTGAATCGGTCTTCCCACTTAATCACCTTCAGTATTTCTATCCAGAAGAGGTTTGTTCCATTATTTTAGTTACATACATCTACATCTTTACATACGCAATATAAATATACGTCATGAAGCAGTGACGGGAGAGGTGTAGACACCGCAGTGTGTGCTGTGTGCTTTATATTGAACTATTAACATAGCCAAGAGTTTATATGCGGAAGGAGAGGCAGCATACTGTGCAATGCTGTTACATTATTATATACAGTTTTCTTTGGATTACTCCATTTGCAGACTGGTATGAGTGTTCATAGCTATCTGGTGAAGGGAGGCAATCGGTACAATGCCTCCGGTTACAAGTAGTTTCACGCATTTATCTTTCCCTGCCCATCACCAAGTTATTTGTAAACGCATTCATTTGTACAAATAGTCCTAATATGTGTCTGTGGAGGTCCCATCCAGCTAAAGATATGTTTTTGTAATGCAGTTGGATCAGCTCTTGTGTGGCAGTAAAGCTGATCCTTGGGATGTAAAGACTCTGATGGAGTGCTGCAGACCAGACCATGGATACACGCATGACAGGTTTGTATGGTTATATTATAACAAATAATGGACAGGAATATGAAGGAAATCAGTCCCATCTGCTCTTCAGTCCATAGTTTCGTAGAGCTTTTGGAAAGGTGTTGTGCTCGATTATAAGACACCCCCAAAATTTGAATAATTAGTAATTCTATTTGCCTGTGTGTTTGCCTTAGACACGGCTTATGCGTAACACTTTTATACTCCAGTGTAGTCGTGCACCCTGTTTGGTAGAAGCTGGATGTATGTACTGTAGTTTTAATCAAATGCTTTAATGCAGGCAGTTTAAATGTGAGATTTGTGTTTCAAGCTAAACCTAAAATGGCTATTCCATACTTATAGTTTCTTTTCTAAACCTGTAAAACTGCATTTCTTAGCAAGTAACAATCGTTATACGTACGTGTACGTTATACTTTCCTTGCTCAAACACACAGAGACCATACTTTACAGCAATATTTTTGAAGTTGGTTCCTCCTGCTTTTTAGTCATTGTTGCAATAATTTTAAAAAATGTTGTGTTTCCCTTTATTTATATATATATATGTGTGTATATATATGTGTGTATATATATATACATTTATTCAGATGGTAACCTGCGCTCTTTTCCCTCTGCAGCCGTGCCGTGAAGTTTCTCTTTGAGATCCTCAGCAGTTTTGACAGTGAGCAGCAAAGGCTATTCTTGCAGTTTGTCACCGGCAGCCCCAGACTTCCAGTAGGAGGTGAGATCTTTACTCATCATGAACCTTTTCACTAAAAATATCATTTAGTAGGCATTTCAGGTTAGGTCAGGTTGTGGAGGATTTATTTGTTGTAATTAGTGCTGGCTGAGCGTCGGGTTAACTCTCTAATTGAGTCATAAGAACCATCGCAGGTAAGTGAAAGCCCAGTGAACGGCCCTGTCCAGCTCATAGCATCTGTTATCAGATTTGTATACCATTCCTGTCTGTCAGTGACTGCCAAGCGCACTCTCCTGCCAGATGTATTCTGCACCATGAGTTTAATATAACACCCGGTAATACCACAAGGATATTGCTGGGTTGCCATGACAAGGGACATTAGCAGCTGAGATCCTGCTGCCGTGTCTTAAAACCGCTGCTACGTTCTGCTGCTAAATATATCACTTGCTGTACACTGATGTAGAACATTTATAGAGGTTCATATGCCTTTAGCATATTGACATCATATGGGTTACATATAACACATGTTGCAACGTTTATCACCATAGCAACCGCTGGACTGTTGGTGCATTCAGTTTGTTGCTGTGGTTTTAAGGATGGTTTTTAAACGATTATACCCAAACTGCTTTATGTATACTCCCTACTATGGTAGGACATTATCAACTTTTCATAAGATAAACGGCATCAGTTCTCTTTCAATCAAAAGACAATAATAATTTTTTGCTTCAAAGCAGGAAACATTGTCGCTCTTACAATAATACTTTCGCCCACGATGTAGTTAAATATATGTAATCAAATGGTCTTACCAAATTATACCCCTTTCATTTGAAATAATACTGTATGTGCCATGTTACGTTTACTTATGTTAAACATTTCCACCAAAACGTAGGTTTCCGAAGCCTGAACCCTCCGCTGACGATAGTCCGCAAGACTTTTGAATCCACCGAAAACCCGGACGACTTCCTCCCCTCCGTTATGACCTGCGTCAACTACCTAAAACTGCCAGACTATTCTAGCATTGACATTATGCGTGAGAAACTGTTAATAGCTGCACGCGAAGGACAGCAGTCATTCCACCTATCCTGATCCTGAGGAGTTTACCACAAAGCCCACCTGAACGATTAACAAATCATGATTTCTTTTCTTAATGTATCACCAGAGTCGAGGCAGCGTGTTACGCCTTATTGTAGAGAAACCCAATGCAGATTTCAAACACAAAAAGACAAACACAAGATCCAATAAAACAGCCCTTGGACATCTCACACCGATCAGGCTTGGAAGATTTGTGGCGCAAGTTGGTTTAGACAGTTTTTTTTCTTTTTTTTTTCTTTTTGCTTAAATTATCCTTTATTTGAAGAGTGGAATTTTAAAATGCTTGTGCAGTGTGAATACAAATGAGGAGTATGTAAAACAAAAAAAAAATTAAAATGGGGGGGAAAGGAACATGTTGGAGCTTTAATTGACATGCATTAAAAAAAAAAATTCACTATGTATCCATTTAGTTAATATATGCAGGTCACCTACCTCTGCCACCTGTCCCCTATCCAGGTACAGTTTTGGTTCAGAAATGGAGACACGCAAAAAAAAAAAAAACACTTTTGGGGGGGGAAAGTTACGCATATATTTCTCCCGTGCATCACTGTTTCTTACCCTGATTTCTAACATGCGTGTGCAGTCTGATATAACGTGCCCCTCATACTTAGTTTGTTTTAGGAGTCGGAGGGCAAATCGCAGGCCGCTGTTTCCAACAGAGCAGCCAATTGTGGCGTTGGAATCGGCAAAACTGTGGAGGCCCTGTTGGTTGATTGTTTATAATGGCCTTTTTACACATCCTTAAAACTGTTTACACAGTATATATAAAGCGCTGAGTGATGTTTGTTTCTTCTTCTCTTTGATTTAATATTGTAAAAGAAAAAAAAAAAACGGCTGGACTGTATTTATCCCAATACAGCCACAGCATTTCAAGTTATTGTACATTTTAAATCCTATTCAGATACAGTTTAATTCTCTGTTTAAAGTAATTTCTTTCCTCTTCAGTTTTTTTATATATATATCATTTTTCTGGTTGTAGTTTGGGGGGAGTAAAGAGTTGGAGATGTTTTGACACGTGAAAGCAGCTGTTCTACATGTTCTGTTCTATGTGCTGATTTCTCAGATCTGCAATAATCTACTTCATCAGGTTCATGTTTTTACCTGAATATAAATAAAACCGAAAAAGTTTGCTTCATGTGCGTTTTGTTTTTTCCCCAGAATAGATAAGATTTTGTAAAATCGTTGGAAATATTCCACATTGTTGGCTGTTGAGATGAAATAGGTTTTATCAGACATGGCATAACGAGAAAATGGATAGGAAACCCCCCCCCCATCAATAGAGCGGAACCAACATGTGTTGTCTGGGGAGAGGATGGACAGACACGGGATGCACAGTAGGGGTATACTTTCTAAATATTTCAGTAGTTTCAGTGAAAGGCTCTGTAGATCATTGCGTTTAATATTCAATATTACAAACTACCGGTATATTCCAAAATGTTTTGTCGTAACAGTGCTAAAATTCGTTCTACCCTCTGTTAAGTAAAATCATGTGTATAAACTTAACCCATTCACGACCATGGGCATAGGGGACACATCACAAAAAAAAAAGAGCATTGTTACATTTAATGATTTCAATGTCCGAACATACGTCACCGACAGCTCTAGGGTGTCCTCTTGATGCAGGAAGGACCTGTGGGTTGTGTAGTATGATCAGTGCGTGTATGCTGCAGCCGTTATGATGGAGCAGATGAGCTGCAATCGGAGGGATTCCCATAGGATTCCCCTGATTGATGTGCATCAGTGACATCACAGAGCTTCCCCTGTGTTAAGAGATCCCTGGGGTCATAAAGGACCCCAAAAGAATCTATTCATTATACATTGCACAGGGCTTTCAAAACTTTTGAAATAGGTTTTGGTAAAGCTGGCAAATCCCTTTGATTTGAAACTGCATTCCAGCCTCCCTTAAAGAAATGGCAAATACATGACCAGGGACAAGCCTGGCTCAGTATTAGATCCGACAAAATATATCATATGGCTGTTTCTGAACAAGAACAATCGATGTTTTCTGAAAGTGATACTTTCATTCACAAATAATTGTGAATGCGAGCTGCATATTGGAATAGATATTATTATATGGTGGTCTAGTAACATGCTAGATACCTTATATCATTTTGCCTTACTGATTGTCTGTTTTAACACATCCCAAGATCTGATACCAAGTAGAACTCTATGCAAATCCCTGACCGTTATGGAGTATATGCCCTTATGAGGTCCACTAACTGGGTTAAATACAAGGGCGTTATATGTAACACCCAACACCCTATTTCTAAAGATCATTAATTACATGCCCTGTGCGTATTCCACTCATGAAATTCAGCCAATTCCTTACTTTGTGGTTTGTATTGGCTTAGAACAGATTATGGGTGAAGAGAAGACTCCTAATACAGAATGCATCATGCTTTGTATTGGTTATGAAATTCAGTCTAGGTATACGAGTTATTTGGAAGAGAGGTGAAAACATTTGTTTATATAAATATATTCGGGGCCAATACAAACCATTGTGTGGAAATCTGTTCATAAACAGGACTATGCATAGGACACGTGGTCATGCGTTTAGACTGGAAGAAAGGAGATTTAGACTTAAGCAGAGGAAAGGGTTTTTTACAGTAAGGACAATAAGGATGTGGAATTCTCTGCCTGCAGAGGTAGTTTTATCAGAGTCTGTACAGACGTTTAAA
This sequence comes from Spea multiplicata, assembly GCA_009364415.1. Classification (NCBI taxonomy): domain Eukaryota; kingdom Metazoa; phylum Chordata; class Amphibia; order Anura; family Pelobatidae; genus Spea; species Spea multiplicata. Next base: position 28,046 of record VKOC01014714.1, read on the forward strand.
CTGCAACTGGATGGATACCTGGAAAAACATAATATTCGGGGATATAATCTTTAATTATGGGGAAACAGCTTATTGATCCAAGGAGAAATCTGACTGCCATTTTGGGGTCAGGAAGGAATTTTTTTCCCTGGTTAGTGCAAAATTGGAAAGAGCGAAACCGGGGTTTTTTGCCGCCTTTTGGATGAACAGCAACAAATTAACAGATATAGGAAAGGCTGAACTTGATGGACGCATATCTTTTTTCAGCCTATATAACTATAACTATGTAATTGTGTCAAAAGCAAAACCTGTGACATAGCTCTCAATGCAGCTTGGGAGATCATTTATAAATAAATTAAAAAGAAGACCCAGGACAGACCCCTGAGGCACTCCACTTAATACCTTCGTACGGTCTGAGAAATATCCATTCACAACAACCCTCTGCATTCTATCTTTTAGCCAATTTTTGACTCAAATTCAGACATTTGCCCATAAGCCTATTTATGATAATTTGTAGAGTAAGCTTTTATGTGGGACCATATCAAATTCCTTAGCAAAGTCCAGATAACTCACATCTACAGCCACCCCCAGGTCTATATTTTTACTTACTTCATAGAATGCTTATAGGTTGGTTTCAAAAGACCGGTCTTTCACAAATCTGTGTTGGCTTCTAGTAATTGGATTATGGATCAAGATATGATCTTGAATGTATATCTTTAGCAACCCTTCAAATAATCTCCCCACTACCAATGTTAAGCTTACTGGCTGGTAATTGCCCGGTTGAGATTTTGATCCCTTTTAAAATATGGGCACAACATCTGCCTTGCGCCAATCTAATGGAACTATGCCCGAACTGAAAGAATCCCTAATGATCAGTAATAATGGTTGTTCCCGAATTAGGCTTAGCTCCTTAGGTACCCTTGGGTGTAAACCATCCGGCCCAGGGGCCTTGTCTACAGTATTTAATTGCGTCAGCACTTTTTCATGTGTCACCCAATCCAATATTAGCTGTAATTGGTTCTTCCTTGGTATAAACAAAAGAAAAAAAATTATTTATCAAATCTATCCTGGGCTTTATTTAGCCAGCTGTACACAATGCATGCGGGTCATCTATACTGCACAGAGAGAGGCAGAAACTAATCCATGTTTAGGTCTTCCCATTTCTCTTGGATTTTTTTGCTTTATATTCAGTATCTACTTTTTACTGTTTCCAAATACCTCTTTTAAACCTAGACGTTTGCTTGTTGTTGCCCCCTTTTTGGTTGTAAATAACACAAACACACTCACAGGCACTGATGTTGGACAAGAAGGCCTGGCTCACAATCTAAGTTCCAGTTCATACTTTTTTCCCAACATGGAGATCCAAAACATCTGAACTGTTGGTGTGCCTGGAAGATCGGACCACTGCAACAGCACATAGCATGAGGATTAGTGATGGAGAGCGCTCCATAGTATACACAGCGAGGGAGGGTATCTAGATCATTTTGCAGACTTCACTTCCATTACGTGGCAGTTGGGGAATCCATATTCCACATTTATTTTGTGTGCAGACGGCTTCAGCCCCTCTTACCGCTTTTAAGGGGCCTCTTCTTCCGCATCTGGCGTCAGGTCACCCTACAGATGGGTATAGCAGTGTATGTGAATTTAGGCTCTTTAGTAGCTGCTCCGGTTCGCAAAGTAAAATTTAGCTCCTCCATGGAGCGTTTGCCATGAGCTGGGTCACAAAAAAGAACACAACACACCAGCTATTCTGAGCTCTGAAATAGGGGAACTGTGTACGAAAATGGTAGCCATTTCCCCTCCCTGGTGTTATGTGACTCGTTAGTGTTACAAGGTCTCAGGTGTGAATGGGGAGCAGGTATGTTAAATTTGGTGTTATTGCTCTCCCACTCTCATACTGCTCACTGGAAGTTCAACATGGCACCTCATGGCAAAAAACTCAGGATCTGAAAAAAAGAATTGTTGCTCTACATAAAGATGGCCTAGGCTATAAGAAGATTGCCAAGACCCTGAAACTGAGCTGCAGCACGGTGGGCAAGACCATACAGCGGTTTCACAGGATAGGTTCCGCTCAGAACAGGCCTTGCAATGGTCGACCAAAGAAGTTGAGTGCACGTGCTCAGCGTCATATCCAGAGGTTGTCTTTGGGAAATAGACGTATGAGTGCTGCCAGCATTGCTGCAGATGTTGAAGGGGTGGAGGGTCAGCCTGTCAGTGCTCAGACCATAATTTGTCATGAACGCACCCTACTCCAAGCGTGCACCTTATTTGGGTCTGGTGGTAAAAGGATTAAAATCTGTCTGCACTAGACTGGAAATAGTGATAAAAATATCCACCCTTAACACCACCCACAATTAACTATAATGATATAACTAATATAATGCTGCCACCACCAAGACAGTTTATAAATTGAATATATAATTAGCCTTGGTACCCCAAGCTAATTAGACTAAAAACCCACACAAAGTATTTTAACACAATAATTAGGTGATTTCAAATTACCAATAAAAATGGTCTCATCGGGTAACGTGAGTCTTTACCAAAGGCAGAACTTAATAAAGGAATATTTATTATGAACATAAAATAGGCACAGTGCATACAAAAAGCAGATGATAAACAGATTATTTACCCAAAACAGATAAAATAAAAAGGAGAAATTACAGAAAACCTAAATACTCACTTGAATGGCAAAGTAACAGTTTTTCTGTCCGTAAGGCTCCGGCAAGGAAAGATGGCGACTTACTCAAAATTAGATCTTGGCCCCTAGTAAGCACACAGACCAATTTCCTCTCATTAACTTTATACCTTTTCCAGTTCATCTTGAGTTTCCAAGCCGGGCCAGAGGTAGTATAAGCGGAGGGAAGGTGTCCCTCCTGTGCTCGCCACAGCAATAATTCATGCATTTTTGAATTTCTTGTAAATTATGAAGTCCATATATATGTCACACTTGCTACTTATGACTGAATATCACAGACTTCACAATTTCTTCCAAACAGCTTAAGTTACACTAGCCATATTTGTATTCTTTTTGTAGGGTGCGCTTTCCCGGTTCTAGATATGCACAAAATGAGGTATGATTATGAATCTATTGGTTATTATTGATGTATGTGTTGGATATGACCTGGATATGAAATGGTTTTCCTGAATGCTAGTGGTCACTCAGCATATCAAAGAACCCAGTATCTATGAGGGGATAGAGGCATACGGTGGATCAAGTAGACAGAGGCACCTCCACTGTAAGATTTCACACCTTGCAGAGGGCCCTGGTTGGAGTCTGAGCTTCAAAAGACAAATTTATCTTAAAAGACCTTTTGGCACCACATGCCTATCCAAGGCCGCGAACAGTTTGCTGAAGACAAGCAGACTAAGGACATGGATTACTGGAATCATGTCCTGTGGTCCGGTGAGACCAAGATAAACTTATTTGGTTCAGATGGTGACAAGCGTGTGTGGCGGCAACCAGGTGAGGAGTACAAAGACAAGCGTGTCTTGCCTACAGTCAGGCATGGTGGTGGTGGGAATGTCAAGGTCTGGGCCTGCTGCTGCCGGCACTGGGGAGCTACAGTTCATTGAGGGAACCATGAATGCCAACATGTACTGTGACATACTGAAGCAGAGCATGATCCCCTCCCTTTGGACACTGGGCCGCAGAGCAGTATTCCAACGTGATAACCACCCCAGGCACAGCTCCAAGACGACCACTGCCTTGCTAAAGAAGCTGAGGGTAAAGGTGATGGACTGGCCAAGTATGTTTCCAGACCTAAACCCTATTTAGCATCTGTGGGGCATCCTCAAACGGAAAGTGGGGGAGTGCAAGGTCTCTAACATCCACCAGCTCCGTGATGTCATCATGGAGGAGTGGAAGAGGACTCCAGGGGCAACCTGTGAAGCGCTGGTGAATTCCATGCCCAAGAGGGTTAATGCAGTGCTGGAAAATATTGACACTTTGGGCCCAATTTGGACATTTCCACTTAGGGGTGTACTCGCTTTTGTTGTCAAGGTTTAGACATTAACCCCTTCAATCCCCTATGGACGTACCGGGACGTCCAAAAAACGCCTAGTAAAAAACCCCTATGGACGTACCGCTACATCCAGCCCTTCGTGCAGCGTCGGGGACACATCCCTGCCGCTGCACGGGAGATCAGGCTGTCGTTTGACAGCTTGGACTCCCGACTGACAGCAGAAGCCGGCATCGTTGGCTTTCTGCTGTCCAATCTGCTGTAACAGCTCCCGGCATGAAAGCCGGAAAGCTGTTCCGTTTCAAACTGCCCGATCACGCGACTGGGCATCCCCTTCCGGGTTGCGTCACTGCTGACGTAACCCGGAAGTTCATCGGAGGACAGGATATCCCCTGGAGATGTCCTGAAATCAGGACACCTGAATTGATAACCTTGGAGGGGATTTTCCATCACTTTACCTAATTTTGTGAGGATTCAGAGGGAAAAAAAAGTTGTTTTTTTTCTAATTTTCGCTAGTTTTTACTAAATTTCTCATTCTAAGTTTTCAGCCAATCATCCAACTATGGTATCAAAAGAAAGTTCTATCTCTCCTTGAAAAAAACAAATATATAGTTTACATGGGTACACTATTCACAGGAAAAGAGAATCATCTCTGAACTGACAGCGCAAAAATGGCAAAATTGCTCCGGGCTTTGAGGTACCAAAAACCCCTGGGATTGAAGGGGTTAATGGCTGTGTGCTAAGTTATTTTGAGGGGGCAGGAAATTTACAGGCTATACACTCACTACTTGACATTGTAGCAGAGTGTCATTTCTTCAGTGTTGTCACATGACAAGATATAATAAACTATTTACAAAAATGTACTCACTTTTGTTATATATATATATATATATATATATATATGGGGACATACTAAAACGAATGACAAAATGGAATGCCCATAGACTTTAATGGGGAGGAATGCCCATAGACTATAATGGGGAGGAATGCCCATAGACTATAATGGAAGGGAAATGAATAATAGATTTTTAAATAAAAGCTTAAGAAATAGCATTTAGATCTTTGGCACACAGACTCCCCTAGTACACACATGTGATCTAAAACTCAGATTAAGTGGGATTATAGCTGTGTTCTATGGAATGACAGGTGAATGACAGTATTGATGGAATACCCATAGGATATAATGGGAGAAAAATTAAACTTGTTTTTTAGAGAAAACCCTCTGACATATCATATAGATCTTTGTCATGTATACTCCTCTAGTACAGGTATATGTTCTAAACCTCATATTAAGTGGAATTATAGCTGTTTTCTATGGAATGACAGGTGAATGACAGTATTGAGGGAATGCCCATAGGATATAATGGGGGGAAAATCAAACCTGTTTTTCAGACAAAACCCTCTGACATATCATATAGATCTTTGGCACATATACTCCCCTAGTACAGAGACAGGATCTAAAACTCATATTATGTGGGGTTATAGCTGTTTTCTATGGAATGACAGGGGAATGACAGTATTGAGGGAATGCCCATAGGATATAATGGGGGGAAAATAAACTTGTTTTTTAGAGAAAACCCTCCGACATATCATATAGATCTTTGTCATGGATACTCCCCTAGTACAGTTATAGGTTCTAAACCTCATATTAAGTGGAATTATAGCTGTTTTCTATGGAATGACAGGTGAATGACAGTATTGATGGAATGCCCATAGGATATAATGGGAGAAAAATTAAACTTGTTTTTTAGACAAAACCCTCTGACATATCATATAGATCTTTGTCATGTATACTCCCCTAGTACAGTTATAGGTTCTAAACCTCATAGTAAGTGGAATTATAGCTGTGTTCTATGGAATGACAGGTGAATGACAGTATTGATGGAATGCCCATAGGATATAATGGGAGAAAAATTAAACTTGTTTTTTAGAGAAAACCCTCTGACATATCATATAGATCTTTGTCATGTATACTCCCCAAGTACACACAGGAATCTAAACCTCATATGAAGTGGAATTATAGCTGTGTTCTATGGAATGACAGGTGAATGACAGTATTGATGGAATGCCCATAGGATATAATGGGGAAAAAATCAAACCTGTTTTTCAGACAAAACCCTCTGACATATCAGATAGATCTTTGGCACATATACTCCCCTAGTACACAGACAGGATCTAAAACTCATATTATGTGTGATTATAGCTGTTTTCTATGGAATGGCAGGGGAATGACAGTATTGAGGGAATGCCCATAGGATATAATGGGGGAAAATAAACTTGTTTTTTAGAGAAAACCCTCTGAAATATCATATAGATCTTTGGCACACATACTCCCCTAGTACAGGTATAGGTTCTAAACCTCATATTAAGTGGAATTATAGCTGTTTTCTATGGAATGACAGGTGAATGACAGTATTGATGGAATGCCCATAGGATATAATGGGAAAAAAATCAAACCTGTTTTTCAGACAAAACCCTCTGAAATATCATATAGATCTTTGTCATATATGCTCCCCTAGTACAGCTACAGGTTCTAAAACTCATATTAAGTGGAATTATAGTTGCGTTCTATCAAAATAAATAAAGGCTCCAGGCACTCAAGGGTTCCAGCTCAGGCAGATTTATTAAAGGAAGACAGCAACAATGTTTCAACCTCACAATGAGGTCTTTATCAAGTTGATAAAACTGTTATTTTGTTGAATTGAGTACTCACACAAGTATGCCATCCACTCTTCTCTGATAAAATATAAATTTGCCAGTTGGTAACAAGCAGCTGCAATAGACAATAATATGTCACAATTTTCTTTTGCTCTTTCTTTTTCCTTCATGGAATCTATGACTATCACCTCCCTGGTATTAAAAAGGACTACACCAAGGCACCAAGTGCTGTCCGGAGCCCCAGGAATCCGTGTTAAAAGGAACCAACAAAATGTCTTTGTTTAAGGCGACATTTTCCCCCAAGAAGCTGTAGAAAATGTCTGCTCTTCCTCGCACCAAACTTTGGTAAATGTAGGTGGGGCGTCAATCTTTTCTGTAAGATTGCTCTGGCAGATGAAGTTGCTTATGGCTTCTTCAATAGCTTCATCGCAAAGCCATTGTCCAGGATCCAGTGTTTTCAAAATCTGTTCTTTTACTGTTTCTAGCAATTTGTTATCTGAATCTGTTGGTGGCAGGTTCCAGGGGGTTAAGTCATCCAATGCAACAAGTTCATTCATTTCATGCCCATCCTTCTTTGGCGTTGAGTGTTTAGGCAGTTGGCCCAAGGATTTGATGGAAATATCAAACTCAATTGTGGCGATATGACTATGTGGCCAGTATAACTGAGCTGCAAAAGCAAATTCTGCATTTCTCACCACTAACTAAAGTAAAGCATCTCATACTTACAGGCAATAGGAAGCAACTTCGAATAAAGTAAACATTGCCCTAGTAAATTAGATAAATGGTTTAAATGTTATAATGAGGCTTAAAGTGATATTTATTAACTAAAATAAACTGAGATAGTGGGTTCTATCCAATTATGTGAGATAAATCAGTTATTGTTTTTTTGACTAAATAGGTTGTATTTCCGTCTATGGTATTCAATGAGCTGAGATAGATTAACTTAAGCCACTGAATAGAGCTGGATATTTCAATATGCTGATTTAAACATGTGTTAAGCTGGACCAACCTAGGCTTATTCGGCTGTTAAAACATTCACAAATTAGCCCAGCATAATACATACCGTATTTATCGGCGTGTAACACGCACTTTTTTAACTAAAATATGAAGCTGAAACCCTACCTGCGTGTTATACGCCGATAAATCCGGGGTCGCAACTGCGCTGAGGCAACTCTCGGGCCCCCCTGACTGACAGAAATCCAGGACTTTTTTGCTGGCGGCGGCCGCCGCCGCCTACCTCAGCGCTTCAACTCCTGTGTTGGAAGCGTGAGGCGTTTGTCTCGGGTGCCGGCGCTTCACCCTGGGCGCCGGCATATGACGTCTGACGCCGGCGCTCAGCAGTGAAGCGCCGGCACCCGAGACAAACGCCTCACGCTCACCACACAGGAGTTGAAGGTAAGTGACGGGGGCGGGGGGGGGTGTTAAGTATTCTTGAGTAAAGGGGGTTAGGTGAGGGGGAGAGGGGAGATCCTGAGGAGAGGGGGGCTTAGGGTAGGGAGGTCTTAGTTGTGTGTTGTCTCGCAGTGTGTGAGTGTGTGGTGGTGTCCCTTACTGTGTGTGTGTGTCTTAGCGTGTGTCTGAGTGTGAGTGTGTCTTACTGTGTGTGTGTGTCTGTGTCTTACTGTGTGTGTCTTACTGTGTGTTCATAGCTTCCAAGTTAAAATTATTTTTTCTTACTAAAATTTCCTTGTTAAAATGGGGGTGCGTGTTATACACCAGTGCGTGTTATACGCCGATAAATACGGTAATTACATTTCTTTAAAGGATGTGATTAACCCCAGTGTTTATTTTACAATGCTTTCCAAAAAAACTGCCAGATAAATTTCCATCTTTATTCATCTATAATTTCCTACCAACTCATTCAGTGCATCCCCACAAATTATATATTGAGTTTTTAAAGGACAAGTAGGATCTTATATACAAAAACTATTTAATATTGAAATAAAATTCTAAAATATGCGAAAAAATACCATTCTTTTCACAGTTGCTTCTATTAAAAAATATACATAGCCAGTGTAAAGTAAGTAGAATAAAAAATCTATATATTATAGTTGGGCCCCAAAAGTATAGAAAAAGCTATACTGCTGTATAAAGGTATACAGTGCCCTTCACTAATCTTGACACCCTTTGTATTTTTGAGCAAAAAATGCTGTGAAAATTTGTCTTGATGTATGTTTCCATTGATAGTTCACATTTTTTAATACATCTGGGTGACTTGGAATAGGAAGTTGTTCAACCATGACTTCCTGTTTCACAGGGATATAAATATTAGGTAACACATAAGCCAAATTCCCTTAGTCATTGATCATAATGGGTAAAACCAAAAAATATGACTGATGTGGGGCAAAGATTGTTGAGCTTCACAAAATGGGAAATATTTTTTATTAGTGATATTATTGAGGGAAAGGTATGTCTTTTTGCAGATGACACAAAAGTTTGCAACAGGGTTGATGTTCCTGGAGGGATAAGCCAAATGGCAAATGATTTAGATAAACTGGAAAAATGGTCAGAGCTGTGGCATTGATAAATGCAAAGTAATGCACCCGTGCATAACAACCCAAGGGCAGAGTATAGAATATTTGATACGGTCCTAACCTCAACGTATGAGGAAAGGGATTTAGGGGTAATTATTTCAGAGGTATATGATTTACGTTTTTAAATACTTAAAGGGAGTTTATTTAAAAGGAGAAACATCAGAAAATATTTCTTAACTGAAAGGGTAGTGACTTCATGGAAGGGCCTTCCATCAGAAGTGGTAGATGCAAATACAGAGAGGGTGTTTAAGAAAGCATAGGATAGGCATAAGGTTAAGCTAGATATAAGATAAGGCCAGGTACTAAGGAAAGTTTTAAGATGTTGGGCAGACTGGATGAGGCGAATGGTTGTTTTCTGCCATCACTTTCTATAAGTGATGGCAAAAGCACTGAAGATGCCCACTTTCCCCACCAGTGAAATAATTAAGGAGTTCCAGTCAACTGGAAATGTTATGAATTAACCTGGAAGGAAGAGTATGTGTGTCTATATTGTCTCAAAGCACTGTGAAGAGGATGGTTCTAGTCGCAAAAAAATCTCCAAGGATCACAGCTGAAGAATTGCAGAAATTAGTTTTGGGGTCAAAAAATCTTCAGAACTACAATCCAACGTCCCCTTGTTTGGAAGGTTTGAATAAAAAAGTTTCTACTCTCATCCAAAAACAAACTCAACTGGCTTAAGTTCGCCAGACACACTACTGCAACTTCAGATAGGATCGGGTTCTATGGTCATGTGAAACCAAAGAAGAGTTTTCTTGCCAATAAACACCAGCAGTGGGTTTGGGGCACACAGAGAGGTAGCCATATGGAAAAGTACCACATTCCCACGGTTAAATATGGTGGTAGCTTTTTTAATGTTTTGGGGCTGATAAAATCCAGGTCCTACTATGGCCATCGCTGTCCCCTGATTTGAACTCCATAGAAAACATGTGGACAGTCCACCAGGGCCGACCATGAAATTTAAAAGATGGGGAGAGATTTTGTATGGAGGAATCCGAGATCCCTCGCCATGTATTCTCCAACCTCATCGGGCATTATAGAAGACTCAGAGCTGTTATCTTGGCAAAGGGAGGTAAGCACAAAGCATTAACTAAAAGGGTGCCGATAATTCTGCCACACATATATTTCATTTTTTTTATTTTTTTTTTAAACCTGTGTTGTGTTTGCAATTGTTTGATATCCATGATAGCAGAGCATTTCTGTGTATTATTTGAAGAAAAGACAAATTTTCACAGCAGTTTAACTCATTTTAAACCAAGGGTGCCTATATTCGTGGAGGGCACTGTATACCTTTGTACAGCAGTATAGCTTTTTCTGCCCACTTTTGTGGGTTAAACTCCAAGCATATCATATATATCCCAGTAACCCAGTTTAGCCCAGTAACTACCAAAATAAATACCAGCCATCCAAAATCAAGGCAAATACCTAAATACATTTTTTTTGCACTTACTTTGCACTGGCTATGTATATTTTGTAATAGAATAAACTGTGAAAATTTGAATTTTTCCTATTTTTAGAATTTTTTTTCATATTGAATAATGGTTTATGTATAAAATATTTTTTCAAATGAAGATCCTACTTGTCTTCTAAAAACACAATATATAATTTGTAGGGATGGACAGAATGAGTTGGTAGGAAATCATAGTTGAATAAAGATGGAAATTTATCTGATATTTTTTTGGAAAGCATTCAAAAAAAAAAACCTGGTCATTAACGAGTTAATCACAGCCTTAAATAAATGTTACCAATTTAATTATGTATTATGCTGGGCTAATTTGTGAATGTTTTAACAGCCGAATAAGCCTAGATTGGTCCAGCTTAACACATGTCTAAATCAGCATATTGAAATATCCAGCTCTATTCAGTGGCTTAAATTAATCTATCTCAGCTCATTGAATACCATAGA